>JABYQE010000199.1:0-34586 GCA_022376435.1 Amylocystis lapponica
GGAGGGTGTCGTCTGCGAGGGAAAAGCGGAGGGAGGGGGGCGCGAAGAGGGAGAGGGTGCCGGTGCCTGTGCGGTCTGGGCGGGGCGCACCCGAGGCGAGGACGGTGCGGATGAGGGCGAGATACTGCTGCTCGTCGTGTGGCCGCGCGTCGGTCATCGTGGTCGGGCTCAACGATGCATGCGGCGGCTGCGGGACGCGTGCTACGCGAGGAAGACTGTGCGCTCTTCCGCATCCGAGTCCAGCCACGCTCTCTCGACAATCACTCCCACTCCCACTCGCTCTACCGCCCGCCCGTCCACCCTCCCCACCGCCATCACATACAGCAGACACCCCGAGTACCGCCCTCCATACTCCTCCTCGTCGTACAACCCTGCGAGACAGCACAATCAATTCGCAGGGCGAGGCCGTCGACGTCGCCAATATAATGCGGCCCACTCGCCGTCTATTTGACAGTATGCAGAAGATCCCATGCTGCGCCCCGCCCACCTCGTCCACTCTGACAACGTTGAAGCTCGCAGAGCTCGTGCGGAAGATGAGCGTCCCCGGGGCCAGTTCTGCGTACGCTCGCTGTCGCAGGTCGAGTGCGCCGCGTGGAGCCGAGTAACGCACCCGTCCTGCCTCCTCCTCAGGATACGCCGTGTCCCACCTTATGAACCGGACATCCAGCTCGCTCACTCCCCCGTCGTCGTCCACGATCAACCAACGGTCAACCAACGATTCCCGCCGTCGTGGAATGTCGCTCGTGCTACTCATGTCGACAAACTGGCTGTTGCTGACGTATTGCACAGCGCCGCGCCATCCCGCCCACGACCACGATGGCCATGGTGCATTCGCCCCAGCGAGCACGCGCCGAGAACGCGGCACATCTGCTCTGGGTTGCCACAGCAGCGCATGGTCCAAGTCCTCCACCGGCATTCCAAAGCGAAACGCCTTCCGTGGCTCACCCCCGCCCAGTTTGAATCCCTTTGCTAACGCGTTCGTCAACGCGGTCACAGCATTGATGATGTCCGACTCCATCGTGAGCTGGCGCTGCGTGTAGTGTGCAATCGCACTCATATAGCTGCCGATGTACTCGTTCTTGTACGAGCCCGGCGGCGCGCGCAGGAAAGTAAACCCTCCTGCACCGGTGTAGCGCAGCGGTTGGTAGGACCTCGCTAGTCGTTTTCTCTCTGCCACAAGGTCTTCACTCCATATGTCCTGCCCGCACTCAAAGTACACCTGCTGGTTTGTGAAATATATCCGCCGTCGGGAAAGCATCAGTTCCTGGTACGTCCACCCACGCGTGTCCCACGCCGACTGCGAAAGGGTCTCGATCGGCACCGGGAGTGGTACGGTCAGATGGAGACCTTGGACCATCTCTACGTGCTGATGCTGTGTGCGAGTTCCGGGACGAAGGCCGGGGAGAGGAGCGTCGGCGGCGTTCCCACCGGCGGCAAAGATCGTGAGCAGTGCGTTTCCGTACACCAGGTCCATCACCGGAATCTGCGCCGCCTTGTCCGCCGCGTCGTCCTGCACAATGCACAACGCGTCGATCCACACATAACGCTCACCAAGCTGGCGCACAAAGAGCACCGCGTCTCTGATCGTCCCGGGCAGCGCGGCCTCATCAAGGCCGCCACGCGCAGCGCGCCTCTCGACGTTTGCCCGCGTCGTCCAGTACTCCCCGCCCATCTTTCCCCACAGGTAGCTGAGCGCGACGTAACGGCACGCCGGCCCGGCGTGGACCACAGCCATGCACGCCACGTCCACCACCCGCACACATCCCGGAAGGCCCTCGTCGTCTCCCCTCCACCACACCGAGCTGCAGGCGTCCCCGTGCGCCTCCTCGCAGAGCCCGAGCCACCTCTTCACCAGGCCCATATCGACGGTCGCCTTCACCCTCCGCCCGTGGAGCTCGTCTGTTCGCCCGAAGCGGGCGGCATCCTCGTCCAAGACCTGGATGTCGAGTGCACGCCCCGTCCGTGCGGACGCTATGGCCGCCTGTATCTCCCGCGGACGCTCTGAGGGGAGGACGTAGAGCCGGTGGCACAGCTCCCTCGTCGCAGGCGTGGGATCCCGCAGCGAGCCGCACTCCGTGGAGTACAGCGCGCACTCGATCCCGGACAGGTCCGCGTCTGGATGGCGCTCGAGGAGCCAGCCTCTGCGGACGATGGTGGAGACGAGGCCGCAGAGGCCGCACGAGTTGGATCTATCGAGGATGCTCGTGAGGGGCCCGAGGGGCGCTGCGTCCTCCCTTGGAAGACCGTCGCGCAGGATGGCGTGGATGTCCAGCGCTGCGCATGTCGGACAGAGGGGCGCGTCTTGTTGCGTGTCTTCCTCGGATGCTGGTGGGAGGCGTGTCGGTGGGTTTGGGGAGGACATATGCCTTAGGATCTGTCCTAGTCGACACATGGCGTGCGAAGCGACCGCAGAGCAGGCCCTCGGTCAGTAGCCCTGGTCGTTTGGTACCTTGGAGATCAGAGGTGTAACTCGTTTGTGCTGTAGAACGGAACTCGAGCGCACCGAAGAAATAGCAGGTCATGAGGAGAGAAGGGAAACATAGCTGCCCTGGAAACGCCTCGTGCAGAGCGTGAGGCACACCATTAGGCTTCTTTCATTTCGGTGAGCTCGTGAGCAGGCTTCACGGCATCTTTCTGAAGTGAATATACGGCTTTAGCAGCTCCCGAGTCGGCGGTTGTACTCGGTCATGTTCATAAATCTCCTCACTTGCTTCCCTTTGCGGCCCAAGACGGCACGTCCGACTCCGAGTCTCCGAGCACATCGTGGAAAAGATCCAAAGCGTGAGGGCCCTCCGCGACAGCTTAAAGCCGGTGCTGAGTTCTCAGTGTGTACCTCACCCCGGCAATCGAAGGAGGCACGGAACTTGGGGAAGGAGAGGGGATACCCGGGTCGAGACTCACTGTTCGTCGTGCGGTCGCAGGTGCGCATTGACCGAGGCCCAATCTCAGAAGATATTGCACGATGCTCACTGGTACAAGCAGCCGCTTGGACAGGAAGCAAACGCGTCGATCACAGCCCGGCGGTAGATTTGTCGACACCGTCCCCGTCCAAAGCTGCCACTGTCGCTTCCAGCTGAGCATCCAAAGGATAGTCAACATGCCACATGCAGCAGCTGCAAGTATCCTCGCCGAGGGTATTTATAAAATCCACGACGGAGATTGGCCCTAACCGGACGAACTTGACTATTGAAGTATATCGGAGGCCTTCGTTGGACGAACGATCGAGATTCGACGCGGACGCGATGGTTGAAATAATTAGTGCTTCGCGTTTGTCGCTTCTGGTCTGATCAAGCTAAGAGCTTGCCTTCGACTCGGACCTGGCTCTGCGAAGTACAGCCGTTTGAGCCAGTCGCCGTTCCATCAGGACTCACATTATCGCCCAAGCTTGGTGATTTCTCACTCTTTGCTTTCCATGCTCATCAAACCGCTGTGAAACAGCCGTTGCTTTCGCTAAACGCTAGACAGGTCGAGATGGTTTTGAGCAGCTTGGGCTCTCCAAGTTGTATCCCCGCCACCTACGACATCAAGCCTCTCGTCACGCTTGCGACCGGTTGGATGGTCAAGTCTCTCGTTCCTTATATATATATACTGTGCCCTGACCTCGACTTTCTTCACGATCGCATTCCTTTACGATATTCTCAACGCTCTCTAGTATCTGTGCACATGGGCAAGGCACGCCTATCTCCCTCTTCCGTGCCCTTTGTACCATACCTGTCCTCGTTCGAGTCCACATATTGGACTGGGGCACCCAAAGGTGACCCCATCAAGCGCAATTCACTGTGGGACCCTCCACAAGTACCGGGCGCGCAACCGTCAATAATCGAAGATAATACGAGGAAGTTTGATGTCTGTTCTCACTCGATACCGCCACGCTGTATAATTGCTGATTGGTATCTCTTTAGCGTTTAGATGAGGTCAACGTGAGGTTTTTTGAAGAGGATTCCCACTATTGGGGTCCGACAATCGTGGCTCGAGTCATGGAGAACCTGGTATGCCCGCGTGCGGTTCGTCCATCTCGCCCAATAGAATTTCGCTGTATGGACAGGCCTTTTCTGAGCAGGGCGGAGGCTTCGTCCAGACATACGTAGTGTGCTCCACGCGTCAAGACGATGTTCCTTTTTTGCTCACGTCATACCATACCTGGGAGAAGTGTGGCCTCTCGATGCCCCCGAACCTATTCTAATAGAAGCAGAGTACAAGAAACGCCGGGATGATCTGGTGAGCTTATTTTATTTTCTTGAGGCCCCTGCATAACACATTTGACTAATATCACACAGCGAACGGTGTATTTCCGGTACCCGACACTGGTAACCAGAGAACTCCCGGTGGTATATCAGGCTATTGTCGAGGTCTGTCCGCCGATGCGTGTTTTGAACCACTTCGTCTAATGGCAGTGTGCCCTCTTCGCTTGATGGGTTCCCTTCACAGAAACAGTTTCGGTGACTATATGTGCTGGTCCGCACAAGGACTCACAGATTTCGAACGATGCGGTCTTGCCCTTCAACATGAAGACCGCAAAGGCACTGGAACAGCAAGGATACATTGTCTTTGGGTGGAATGATTCAGATTCATATCCGAGAGACCACACCCTCGCAAAGAGTCAGGATCTTTTGTAGAATTTAGTTCGGGCTCGTCAGTAAAGACAGCGGACGTATTTGGGGAGAGATGTGTATACCTTGTCGCGTTTATATTGTATCGTTCAATGATCCTCTGTATCTATAGCATTTTATAGAATAAAAGTCAGGTCAGCTCGTGAGCAGGCTCCACGGCGTCGTTCTGAAGTGAACACACAGTTGGCTGCCCTTCTCGCGAGCGGGCCGTGTACTCGGTCATGTTCATAAATCCCCTCACTTGTTTCTCTTTGTGGCACGTCCGACTCCGAGACTCCGATCACGTCGTGGAAAAGTTCCAAAGCGTAAAAGCTCTCCACGACAGCTTATAAGAAGCCTGTGCCAAGTTCTCAGTATGTACAGCATCATTGGGAAAGCCCCCGGCTGTCGAGGAAGGCACGGAACTTGAAGAAGCGGAGGCTTCGAAGGAGAGGGGATACCCGGATCGAGACGCGTCTGCATATAAAATCAAGATACTTACTGTTCGTCGTGCGGTCGCAGTCGCTTGACCGAGGATATTGCTCACAAGCAGCGCTTGGATAGGAAGCAAACACGTCGATCACAGACCGGTAGATTTGTCGACACTGTTCCGGTCCAAAGCTGACACTGTCGCTTGCAGCTGAGCATCCCAAGAATATTCGACATGCCACATGCAGCTGCTGCAAGTATCCGCGCCGAGGGTATTCAATTCACGACGGAGATTGGGGCTAAATGGACGAATATTGAAGTATATCGGTTGGACGAACGATCGAGATTTGACGTAGACGTGATGGTTGAAATGGTCACGTGCTCGCGTTTGTCGCTTCGACCTGATCTTCAAGCTAAGATCTAAGATCTAAGAGCTTGCTTGGACTGGCCCCATGGAAATGCAGCAGCAGTCGCCATTCCATCAGGACTCACAATATCGCCCAAGTTTGGTGGTTTCTCGCTCTTTGTGTTCCAAGCCGCTGTGAAACTGCCGTTGCTTCTGCTAAACGCTAGAATGGTTTTGAACAGCTTGGGCTGTCCAAGTTGTATCCCGGCCACCTGCGACATCAAGCCTCTCGCCACTCTTGCGACCGGTTGGATGGCCAAGTCTCTCGTTCCTTATATATATACTGTGCCCTGACCTCGACTTTCTTCACGTTCGTACTCCTTCACGATATCCTCGACGCTCTCTAGTATCTGTGCACATGGACGAGAAACGCCTATCTCCGAGTCCCTCTTCCGTGCCCTTTGTACCCTACGTGTCCTCGATCGAGTCCATATATTGGGCTGGGGAACCCAGTTGCGACCACAATCACGGCGATGAACTATGGGACCTTACAAACGTACCGGGCGTGCAACCGACAATAATCAAAGACGATATGAGGGAATTTCAAGTGTGTTCTCTTTCGATTTTACCACGCTGTAGACTTGCTGATTGGCATCACTTGACAGCTTGGAGACGTGATCAACGTGAGGTTTTTCAACGAGGATTCCCACTGGTGGGGCCCGAAAATCGTGGCTCATGTTTTGGAGAGCCTGGTATGCCCGCGTGCGGTTCGTCCATCTCGCCCAATAGAATTTCGCTGTATTGACAGGCCTTTTTTGAACAGGGCGGAGGCTTCGTGCAGACATACGTTGTGTGCTCCAAGCGTCAAGACGGTCTTCTTTATTATGCTCACGTCATACCATACCTGGGAGAAGTTTGGCCTCTCGATGCCCCCGAACCTTTTATAGTAGAAGCAGAGTACAAGCAACGCCGGGATGACCTGGTGAGTTTATTTTATTCAGGCCTCTGCATAACACGCTTGACTAATATCACAAGCGAACGGTGTATGCCCAGATACCGTCCATGTACACGTCCACATCGAAAAAGTCTCCACCAGCCTTAGTGGCCGTGGCCTATCAGGCTATTGTCGAGGTCTGTCCGCAGATGCGTATTTTGAGCTAATTTGTCTAACGGTGTGCGCTCTTCGCTTGAAATGTAGGATTGGAAGGCGTGCCCCTGCCCGGAAACAGCTTCGGTGACTATATGTGCTGGTCCGTACAAGGGCAGCAAGATTTTGGAAGACACGGTCGTGCCTTTCAACGTGGCGACCAAAGATGCACTGGTACAACATGGAGACATTGTTTTCGGGTGGAATGATATATATGGAGACTACACTATATATGGAGACGGTAGAATTTAGTTCGGGCTCGGAGAGAGATGTGTATAGCTTGTCGCGTTTACATTGTATCGTTCTATGATCCTCTGTATCCGTAGCTTAGAATAAAAGTACAGCCAAGGCTGCCAAGCACTGAAGAGCGTGGGAAGACCGCGTTCACGTGATGGACGCGGGTCAAAAAGAGTGGCGAGCGCCTGTGGCCAACGCACCGTCTTCTCCTCCGCCACATCCTCCCCGCCCCGCCGTCTCTCCTCCCCCTCCCCTTTCTCCCCATCATGGACAGGTCTGACCTCCCTCCACGCCCTCAGAGCCGAACCGGCTTCAGCGACGACGACACTTCCTTCAGCTTGCCCTCCCTGTGCAGCAACAGCGACTCCGACTCTGACGAAGAGTTCGAAAAAGAGTTCTACTCAACACTCCTCCTCGCAGACGGCGACGTTCGTGATCAGAGCTTCGATGCCTCCGAGAACCTCTCTGGCGACGATCATGATCATGACCAGTCGGGCGTCCTCCACTTTTTCCCCAAGACAATCAAACCTGTCTCCTCCGTCATTGACCTTACTAGTCTCGTCCCGGTCGTCCCCAATACCCCCAATACAGACGTCACGGATCCGTATGATTTACCTGCTCAGTGCGACCATGGTCATTCTCGCAACGCCCTTATCCAGTTGAAGAAATTTTGGTCTCTTCAACACTACAAACGGTCCAAGCGGCAGAGGGACCTCGAGGCCGCACAGGCGGCCGCAGCTCCCTACGCAGGTATGGAGCCTTCTTCCGACAGCCCTCCTCTGGGCTATCCAATCGCCATCCACATCCCATCTCCCTCAACGACTTCAACCCCCTTGCCCGTCCCTGCCCCCACTACACGGGCACCTATCTACCCCCGCGTTGGCGATCTCTCAAAGCTCCGCAATCCGTATGCTGCCACTGTTGACCGTACCTTCGCCCATCTCCCCCTAAACACTATCCAAAAGGTCCTCTACCTTCACGACATGACCATGCGCGCCTCCGACCGGTGCCGGGCCCGCCTCTCGAGCAACCTCAGCGCAGCCCCACTCTCGTTCTCCAGGCCAAGCTCGCCCGACTCGAGCGATGACGAGAGCACGCTGGTGGACGAGGACGAGGACCCGCGCCCCTGGGAGTGCGACTGGTTCGAGCGCTGGGATGTCCTCTTACAGAAGACGAAAGACCCCGACGTTGTCGTCCCGGCGTCGTCTTCCGCGCCCACTGGACCCGTCCCTATCTGTCTCTCCGGGAGCGTCAGCCCGTCTGATGCCGAAGATGATTTCACGCAGGATGCACCTGTGAAATCGGACTATCGTGCGTCGGAGAAGCCGAGGCCTAAGTCCATCAAGTTCTTCTTCGCGGAGGAAGAGGATGCAGACGAGGAAGACGCTGGGGTGGCGCCCAACAATACGACGCAAGC
This sequence comes from Amylocystis lapponica, assembly GCA_022376435.1. Lineage (NCBI taxonomy): Eukaryota > Fungi > Basidiomycota > Agaricomycetes > Polyporales > Postiaceae > Amylocystis > Amylocystis lapponica. The sequence continues at coordinate 8,166 of JABYQE010000199.1, forward strand.
TCGTGCGGAGGTGGCCCCGTCTCGGCCCCTGGAGCGATCTGCGCGATCCCCTCCGCCAAAGTACAAGTTCATCTGCGAAGAGGGGGACGTAGACGACGACTCGGACTCGTCCCTCCCCGTGCGCGAACTCTTCTGCTCCCCCTCCGTGCAATTCCTCGCACGCGGGGGCACGATTCTCCCCATTCCCATCTGACGACCTTTAATGACGCATCCCGATTCGCACCTCTCGAGACTAACTCACATAGTTGTATGTTGTACCATTGTTGTATCATGTATCCAGGTCTCGTTGTACCCGTTATCACTAGTACTACTTACTGCCTCCACTAGCTAGTCGTAGTACCATATAATCTCATGACATTATCACGACAAGTCACTTGGAGTCTTGGACGACTGGTGCGCCTCTGAAAAGTCTACAGTCTGGAAGAGCGAACCAACTTGAGAGCTTCAGAACTGATTTGAAAGGAGTGAAAGCATATGCGATAGCAACGACCGGGCTACCAAGCAAGATAGATACAGCTATAGATCATCGACAATATGCACAAGTCCATATGATAGTCGTCCCCTCCCCCGTCATGCAAAATAACTTAATCCTGGTACGCCGCATCCTCGAACATCGGCCGGTGCTCGCTCATGCCTGGCGGCGCGCCGCCCCTGCCTGCGCCGAGCACGCGGTACCCGGCTGCCTGCGAGCGCTGGCGCACGAGCATGATCGCGATGACGATCAGCAGCAGGACTGCGCTGCCCGCAAGGCCGATGATGATGTACGTGTTGCGCTGCAGCGCCGACCAGTCTGCACTCGAGACCACTGCGGGGGTCGCGCTCGCGTCGGCGAGCGCGCCGCCCACGCTCAGGTCGCTTGAGTCCGAATCCGAGTCCGAATTCGAGGTCGAGTTCGAGTTCGAGTCCGAGCTGTTCGTGTTCGATGCCTTGAACGCGGAGAGGCGTTCCTGGTTGCGGTCAGAGAAAGTCGCGTAGGCATTGTCTGCGTTGGTCACCTGCAAGGGAGCAGGTCAGCGCACGAAGAACGCAGGCCATAGGGGGCATACCGGGAGCAGCTGCGTATACGGCAGCGGGTCGCCGGCCTTCGTCCAGTTGTTGAAGTTGTGCAGCGTGTACACGTTGCGCATGAACGTGTCGCCGAGCAAGAACACTACATCGCGGTGAGCATCGGCGAGCAGCAAAGCAGAGGTCGCTTACTTCCGGGGGTCGAGTTGCCGATGCTGTTGAACGCGCCGGTACAGGTCACCTGTCCGTGCATGTAGTTGTACGGCGTAACGACGTCAATCGGGTCGATGGGCATCTCAACACCGCTGCGAGAGCGTCAACGCCTCGTCCATACAAGACGATGGGCATAAAGAGAAACATACCCAATGACGAAGCTGATGTTGGCCTGCAGGCCGCAGGGAGCATTTGGGGCATCGCCTCCATTCGCGTAGGTCACGTCATCGCCATAAATCGCTTTCACGAAGAACGGATCAATGAATGCTACAAAGCAAGCACGATCAGGTTCGGTTGGATGGTACATTGCACAACACTCACCTGTCGGGGTGCCAGAGTCGAGAACGGCGGTGAGATTCGTCGCACCCGTGGCGCTAAACATGTCCAGTCAGCATATTGCGAGTCGGCCACCAGCACCACGACTCACGTCTCATTGTACCACACGCCGTTGACCTTGACCGCATCGATTGGGACTGACCAGTGCGTGCGCCCGCCGAGAGGAGCATCAACGATGGGAAGCTGGGGCTGGTGCTCGATGTCACTGTACTCGTCCAGCGGAATACCTGTGGCAACAGCACTAAGCCGCTGAAGCATGAGAAGAAAGCGCTCCGTCCGGCGTACCGATGGTCATTTCTCCGCCGACCGTCTCGCCTGTGCCATTGTCGCGGTACATCAGCATCGTGAATTGCTGCGGTACATCATACTCTGCAAAGATCTACATGAAGATGAGGATGCATCAGCGCACACACAGATTCCGTGCCCATAGACAACGAACCTTCTCCAATGCTGTCGATCCGTCGTAGCCTGCGCCCGATATCTGAGAAGCAGTGATAGACTCCTCGAGTGGACTGAGGATTGCTATCAGCCACCAGGGATGTGAGGGACAAGGAAGCACTCACGGGCCCAGACCAAGCAGACCGCTGATGCCTGGCAGATCATTTGCGGCTGTTGTAACATCGACTGTGGCACAGCAAAGCATATTCGCACCCGGTTAGAATAAGAATGTGGCGAGGTGTTGGGGCGGGACACGTACTGAATGCCAGATTGTCGAGGGCGAAATCACTGAACTGGACGCGAGAGAGGAGGACGAAGCCCTTGTCTGAGGAGTACTCGCCGGCGACACCATAGTCGAGCTCGGCGGTGATACTCGTATTCGTAACCGGGGCATCGCCGAAGCTCAAGCCCTGCGTGGAGATCCACAGGTCGTTGCTGCCAGTGTCGAGGATGACCTGGGTGACACGAGGCGAGTGTTGAGGATGGACAGGACATGAGGCAAAGGAGGAAACGCACGGTGATAGGGGTGTTGAACACGGTGATATTGCCGACGTATCGCAGATTCTCTATGTTATTGAAGCCGGCGACTTCGTTCAGAGAGCTGCTGACACCGGCTTTGGACATGCCCATTGAGTGAGCGTTGGCATTTTGGCGGCGTGATACATCGCGGCGAAAGGGAATGTTGATGGCTGCAATAGGAGAGAGGAAGGAGGAGAGGAGGAAGGGAGAGAGAAGGGCAAAATAGAGCATGGTGGGACGGGGGAAGGGTGAATGGGATTGAGAACGACGGTGACATTGTTATATAGATGGGGGCCGCGAGGCTGTTGTTGTTGAGAGGGACTCCGAGGCGCGCGCCTCTCCCGCCATCACCATCATCTGCCAAGGCCTCACTCTTTCCACCATTCCTCCCAGTCCTCACCTGCCTAGTCCCTCCCAATCTCGTCGCGAACGTCGTCGCCGCCATGGACGTCTGTCGCCAGATGGCAAGGCCAACATTTGCGCCCGCCCACGTTGGCCTGATCTCTGCCGCCCGTCGATGCATCTCACCGCCTATCATCATCGCCACGTCTGACGAAAGCCCTCGCATGCTGCAACGCCTGTGGCCATACAGCTTCAAGGGTGTGTTCTCGCTCATGACAGCTGATGGTAGTCTCGCATTAAATATCCTCCGCAGCAGCCGTACTCTTGCGTATATCACACTGATATTCTGTTTCGGACAAACGACGTCCGTGTAGTAGCCTAGGCTAGGGCCGCTAGGCTCTAGAGTCTTTGAACGGCAGGTACTGTACACGTGATCGCGTTGGGTTATCCTTGCTAGGAGCGCATCGTATTTGGTGTTCTCAGGACTTCCACGGGCGAGGATGGTTGCTTCATCACCTCTCAGAGCGTGCGGGCGAGTGCTGGCGAACGGCGTGTCCATTCTGTGCTAGAATCTTTCATCGTACAACCGCAATTATAATTACATTGACAGGATAAGCATCACCGTTCGCACTAGTACAACTCTCTCTTTGGGCGCATTGCACAATCACCCACTGCCATCATACCATTCAGGGTTGACATCGTGTTCCGCCAACTCTTCGAAAGCTTCCGCGCGCACGTATTTGGCACGATCACGTTGCTTCAAGTTGCCCTCAATGAGACCACGACGCTTGAGTTCGTCCCGCGTGGTCCAGGCATGGCCAACAGGTAGCTTGAGATCGTTGGTGGACCTGACAGGCAGATGGAGCATTGCTGCCTTTGTGAGCGGACCTGGAAGCCTGTCAAAGACGCAACCATCCGGCGCATTCTCGATCGCCGCTGCGTTGACACCAGTAAAGGCACATACGTGCAAGGAGCGCATTACGAGCGCAGTGTAAGGCCCATTGAGTACACAGACGTGATATTCGGTCCAGGTCGGACTGACCCACTGTTACACCATGTGTCAATGCATTCGAAAATAAAAGATGGACGTGTGACGTACCAGCACTTGACCTGTGTAGTACACCACGGTTCTATCCCTCTCCGGTTTGTTAGGCCACATACCGCGTGTGTTCGTAAGAATCGGAATGTAGACCAAGTTCTACGAAGAATACGGATGAGGAACGTACTCCAAGTTGCATAAATCGATGGTGTACACACCAAACACAGTCTGAGATGCCTATAGTCATCCGCAGTGACCGTGACGTCTGCAGGCCGTGTACACAACTCGCTGAGGTAAGGAAGAAACGAGTCGTAACAAACCTGTCCCGCTTGGTTTCTGTATTTGACCCTGAAACTACGAAAGGTCCCAATCTGTACGGGTGGTTGAATTCAGGAACATTAGACATTGCATAAGGGCATCTTCACGAACCAGTCTGCGCGAAGTCTCCGGAATAGGAAATACCCCCTCATGCCACAGCCAAAACTTGTTCTGATCCTCGTCGAAAAGGCGCACATACACCTTCGCGCCCTGGTTCTTACAAGTTAGGAATCATGAGAACAGGATAAATAAAAGAGTGCACATACCGTAATCTGTGCCGGTGGAGGAGAAAATTCGTAGTCAAAAATCCACTTCAAGTCGCGCGCTCGGTTCGGGTCAAACAAATACATGGTCGGAAGTATGGTGGAAGCCCTCAACGGGTCTCCCCCGATTGGAGTATATTCCAGATTGCCCGCGTACTGCTCGGGTACAATGAATTCAGCAGGGGTCGCGGAGATAGGCACTAGAGTGCGTTGCATCCTGACTAAGAATTGAGACGAGGGATGGAGGGAGTTGACGGGAGTCACCTACGTTGTGTGGCTTTTATAGACATGCCGCATTGTGGCTCGGACATGGCCAAGTCACGTCGTGACAAGGCATGCTTTGTACGATCGACCGAAGCGCGTATCTGATCAAAGTTCAACGCAAAAGTACGCACTGCAATCAGGGAGCGAATATACAGACATATTGGTGTCGCTATTCGGCCTAAATTTACTACGCAGATACCAGTTAGTCAGTCAGATGTCCACCTAATTCCCCGCTGAAACGGTAGTAGATTTTTGCGTGGCCAAGACCACTTTCTTCGGGGAAAGCTGAGAGTAAGCCAGATAAGCAGGAGATTCGCAGAACAAACCTCAGTCTAACCATCCAGGATTGTCGTCTACGAATCATCAGTGGAGCAAAACACCATCCCAGCTCGAACGGCAAAGTGTTTATACAAGGAAAGTCTGAGAGAGAACGATCATTGTCAACTCAGGGTTCCCTGCCCGATAAGTACTGCCTGAAATATCAACTCGACAAGCAGCTCTCCCATGCCGACTAGCTCAGAGTGCGTACCCGGATCTACAATGCGTCCGTCAGACGACAGCAAGATCCGCGCACTGTTTGGTCGTGACTCGAGATCTTGATCAATGCACTGCGCCGTCAAGCACCCCCTGAACGACTCAGCCACTTGACGCACAAAGCATACGAATGATAAAATGGGCCGGTTTCTGATCACTCGTATTCACACGGCAGACGGGTAGAGTACACGGGCAAAGACTCAAGCTTCAAGACGCACCGGACAGCTGGGATGCCTTGGACGTGCGTATCGCACTAAAAGTGCCTTCGCAAAGTCGTATGCATTGGCTCGCTGGGACTATGTGCTGGTCCCCCTAGTCGCTGCCCGACAATAAATGCTCGCGGAAACAGATACAAGACTTGACATGCATCAGCCCGCGGATCAATCTTAGAAGATGTTTGAGCGATGCTCACAAACGGTTGCTTGTATAAGAAGTAACAAGCGTCGGCCGCAGACCGGTAGAGTTGTGTCTGTCCATACTGTTCCTGTGCATGTGCCCAGTACTTGACGAATGAATCACGCTATCGCGACGGAGTGGCCGCGCCCGTAGCATCGGGCTTCGCGTGAGGACGATCGATCGGGTGTCTATACGGGCGGCCTCGCTTTGACGGTCACGATCAGCTTGAGCGCTTGAGCTTCCGCCTGGCTCAGCTTCGTATGTCGGAACAGCAGTTTGAGCCAGTTGTGCACTCATGATATGGCACAAGTTTATTGATTCTATCAAACCGCTGCGAAACAACCTTTGCTTCTGCTAACGCTAGACAGTTAGAGATGGCTTCTGAGCTCTCTAAGCTGCGCCCCTCCGTCACTCTTGCGACCATTTGGATGCTCAAGTGTTCTCCGCCCCTTATAAATATCGTGGCCTGCTGACATTCACATTCCCCCAACGATATTTTCACTGCTCTCTATCTCTGCACATGGCACTCCTACCACCCTTTTCCTCTCAGCCCGTGCCCTTCGTACCCTACCTGTATCCTGTCGGCTCCAGATATAGGCCTATTACCCATCCCTGTCAGCGCATTCCGGCATGGGACCCTTCACACATGGCAGGCGCTAAGCCGTCAGTGATCGAGGATAATATGACGAAATTCGAGGTGTGTTCTCATTTACTATCGCCACACTGCAGAGTTGCTAATTGCCATCCCTTCACAGCGTTGCGAGTCGGTCCTCGTAAGATTTTTTAACGAGCAATCTCACTGTTGGAGCCAGAGAACCGTGGCTCTAGTCATGGAGAACCTGAAATGTCGGCGCCCGGTTCGTCCATCTCGCAAATAGAATTTCGCTGTATTTAACAGGACTTCCCTGCACAGGGCGGGGGCTTCGTCCAGACATACGTGGTGTGCTACACGCTTCACGACAGAGGAGTTCTTCATTATGCTCACGTCATACCGTATCTGGGAGAGGTTTGGCCTCTCGATACCCCCGAGCCTCTCATAAATGAAGCACAGTACAAGAAACGCCGGGATGATCTGGTGAGTTTATTTTATTTTCTTGAGGCCCCTGCATAACACGTTTGACTAATCGTACGCAGCGAACTGTGTATGTCCAGATACCGACACAGGTCACATCCCCTTCTCTGACAGGCACCAAAGAACTCCCGGTGGCCTATAAGGCTATTGTCGAGGTCTGTCCAGTGATGCATGTTTTGAGCCTATTCGTCTAACAATGTACTCTCTTCACTTGGAATGTAGCATGACAGCGAGCCCCTCCTGGAAATCGTTATGACCATATGCGTTGGTCCATACAAGGGCAAACAGTATATGAACCATAAGGTCCTGCCTGGCAACGAGCAGACTGAAAAGGCACTGCAACGAAAACACCTCGTCTTCGAACACGCTCAACGTGAAGGTCTAATCCTCGCACAGAGCAAGGAACAAGAGACTTATTTCAAGTTCGTTCCGGATGGTCGTCGTATATGAAATTGTTGGATCATCCTCTGTATTCGTAGCACCGGTTTCATTCCCGAATTAACTCCTAGACCGACCACAAATATGTCTTGCACAATGTATATAGGCAAGTAGGTAATGTGCAAAATCACATGTAACATGCGTTCCCCACACGCAGCCATGCCAGTACTTGGGCCGCTGCAACGACATCTTGCTTTCATCCTCCACTTGTACGGTTCTATATGCATATGCCGACCACGCGCACATATACTATCTATACTATCTTACCCCGGGCCCCCTGGCGCGGGATGTTCTTGATTAGAGGCAGTGGTATCAGATTCACAGTGAGCACCTTGGCTTCTTGCGGAATTCCTCCAGAACGCCTGAATATGGTCTGACATACCATATACTGGTAATTTGAACTTACTACTAGTATGGCTCAAGTACTGTGTTGATGCGTCCGAGGTTTCAGAGCCCGTGGATACCTGTATTTGAGATCTTACCCATAGAAGTCGGCACCTGATATCCAGCCTGAGTGAGTACACAGATTCAGGTTAATTCTCTTGGGGACCTACTCGATGTCGCACTGATCGGGCCGCCTCCCAGGGACCCAGCTCACGGGTACTATATATATGGATGCATCGCATCTTACACTACTAGTACGTCTGGTCTACCCTGTAACATAGTTAGGGTGCCACTTATCGCAGACAACCTCTAGCTCGATTCTGCGCCAATTCGTAGAGGCGGATATCAGTCACATCATGCATGCGACCGACCGGCGTCCATATATAAGTTTCGACTCGCTCCGAGATATTCCAAGCAGCTTTCCAAGATCCCCGCCAATCTTCAACATGCCTCCATCGCCTGCAATATACCATGCGTTGCCTTCCACTCCTGGTCTTTCCTTTCAAGTCCCACACTCTTCTGTTTCCCTCCCAGTCCTCGCGTTATCGTCAGCCACTGACCATACTTATGCATGTTATTTTGTCCACCTCCCAACACTCTCCGGTGCTAGTTCGACCTCCACATTCACAAGTTCGCCTTCCACCACCGTGTGCCACGTCAAATTTGACTTGAAGGACACCTCCTTGGGAATTCAAGCGACCCTGCTCGCTGGATTATTTGGAGAGTCGCTTGTGATTATTGTGGCCCTCCTCGCAATGTATTGGCGGAGGTGCAGATGCAGGCATGTGGATCATGAGTCACGTATGATATTTTATCCTTCGAAACGACCCAGCTAACATCCCGCAGATGACCCCTCTGCCTTCTCCGTTGAGTACCCAGCACCGTCTCCGACCATGCCTGTCGCATCCAAATATACACCCAACACTGCCATCACACCTCTCGGGCCACAGACATCACAGTTTCCTCTATTCCACGGCCCTCGAACGAGCACTCTCGATCACCGGCCGTCCCTCAGGATAGAGATGGGTGACGGCAATGCGATTTGCAATTCCGTCAATATGGACGTTCAAATTGATGGGCTGCCGTCCTACAGCCTCAGTATCGTCGACCAAGCCTGGCCGAGCGAATATCCTCTCTCGAGTACGTCACACCTGGCCAGGTCGCCTCGAGCACTTCCCGTGCCGCCAGTGCCAGAACTTTCCCGAGTTCATGCAGGAGACTCGCCATGTCGAACCGACATGATCACAATGGATATCACAGAGAGCGGGCTTTTGCCAGCATACAGCTGTGCGCAGTAGACCGGTCCTTTTTACTCCCACGCGTTCTCTGTCGACGTGACGGTCATGCTGGTGAGTTCCATGACTGCGCTTGTGACGAAAATTGAAGTTCATGGTTTTCAGTGCTCACCACGCTGTCGATTTATTGTCACTCGGGTCACACGTAGAGACTTCGCTAGTCTCCCGTAGGAGCTGACCCAGGTGAAGGACGGCTTAAGATTTCGCAGGCTTTCACACTCATTTCTTGCCTCTGGAAGCGAAGTGGTAGAACAAATTTCAAAGGGTATCTGCGTCCGTTCCGTTGATTACCGTACAAAATATCTACATAATTCAATCAACGATACGTGGTAGCATCCTCCGTCAACAGATAGACCATCTATAAGTATTGTGACATACAAAGTCGAACATTCCGAATCTCGTACAATTCAACGCATAGATCTAAAGCACGATCACGTAGGGCATCACAAGATGTCGTCGACCTCGTTCTCTTCATCATCGTCTACCGGAGAATCAACCGAATTTTGAGATCGAACTGCGCTTGACTTTGCTGCTGCTGTTTGGGCGTAGAGCATACCACTACAGGCCATCATATAAGCTTACAGCATGCCTGATGTACGAAGCAGGCATACCTCTTCTTCTTAGGCCGTGGAACGGGAGTCATGTCCTCATCCTCATCCTCGTCCCGTCGTCCTCGCTTGAGTCCGATTCTGGGGGAGGAGCAACGGCGTTTGTGACGGCGATTTTCGATTTCTCCGCCCTATAGCCAAAACACTTCAGTATGGCGAACAGCATCAAAAAGGAATAAATTCTCACGCAGAGCGACGCGGCATGACACGGGTGGGCGCAACGGACGCCGAGGGACTACCTGCCATTTCCGTGTTGCCGCCATCATCAGATTCGTCGTCCGACTGCGACAGGCGGCGTCTTCTAAACACGTTCAGATTATTGCTTGGGGAAGAAAACATCGCACTTGGCACTTACTTCGCAGGTCCTTTACCCTTCGCTTTACGTCTAGGCGACGGTGGTGCGCTACCGCGATCAGAAGCGAGGCCACTAGCAGTTGAATTCGTGGCAACACTTTCGGACCTCCTAGACGTCAGCAAGTGAGAATGTAGAACCAGTCGATGTCCAAGGCGTAAAGTACCGTTTCCGCGTCGTCCGTTTCGCTTTCGGCATTTCGATCTCCTCTTCACCTTCGGAGATCTCGTCAAGCCAGCTGAAGACATCCTTCATGCCTTCGAGCTGGCGGTATTCCTCCTCGCTGAAGCCTTCAAGCTGTGCGGCGTATTTCTTCGAGAGCGCATTGTCGAACCTGACAAAGGCGTTCTGCGCGACAGTGTCGCGGAGTGGACGGCGCTACTAGGTTGTCAGTAAACTCAATAGTCGCCAAGGGCACGAGACGCATACAGAGCGGAGATTTTGTGTCAGGAGTTTGAGCGTGCGCAGTTTGTCCTCGTCCAAGACATCAGGCATGTGCAATTTGCCAAGGAGTTGGCATAGCGCCTTCTTATCTTCCTCTGCGTTACGATTAGTAAGTACAGAGTGAACATATCGGATAGTGGCCACTCACTCTCCATCTCTTTGCTGAACAGTGCCTTGACGATATCGCTTGCAAGGTCGACGTGGATTGTATTGTCCACTGCTTTCTCGAGGGCACCTTTGGTTACCGCACTGTGCAGCAAATAGTTGGTTACTGGATAGAGATCGCAGCCAATGAACGCACACTGCTTTCTGCGGGTCTGTCCAGTCCACAAACATGATACCGACTTGCGCTGGAGTGATCATCTCTTCGTCGCCATCCCATTCCTTGTATGCGACCGTCAATTGCTCATACAGTGGGATAAAGATCTGCAGCGATAGTCAGAGATAGCAGGTATAAAATTATTTTATAATTACAGCTTACCTTCTGCATGCGGCGCTGATTTGCCGGTGAAGAATAGCAGTACACAGGGAAGAAATAAGACAGGCACTGCCGAAGCTCCTGGTTTGTAGCAGTCTCAGGAGAAATAAACATGAGCATAAGACTTTTCAGAACCTAAACATTGTGTCAGTAGTACGGAGAAGTCGAACGGGCGGAACTTACGCGTTCGTCCACAATCATGACGGAGAGCATGAGTTTCGATATTCCGATGCAGAGGACGGCTTGAACTTTATCTGACTCCTCATTTTCGAGCAAATGCAGGAGAAATTCAACGATACGTTCACCCTACACGTGCAGGATGTCAACACTTGATCTGCACGTGGTAAAAGTAAAAAGGCTTACATTCACACTACCAGGCCCAAGGAAGTCACCCTCATGGACCATCAAGATGTCGAACACGATCTGGAGCACGTGGATCTTCAATACCTCAGGAGCAGACTGTACCTGGCTCAAGAACAGCTGAAACGAATTCAATGCCATGCGCTGCCCGAGAGTTTAGTGCGGGAAAGTACTAACGAATGAATGATGAACCATACCCGTGCAATCAGACAGCAAAGGCCAAGGCTGACTAGGCCCTTCTCCCGTAGCGGGAGCTCTTTGCGTTTCACAGCGGGAATGATGAGTTCGCCAAGAATGCCCTCCAGAGTCGAGTTTTCCTCAAACGTCTGCATTTCCCGATGAGTCATCAATACCGACAGAGAGGCAAGAGGATAACATACCCCGTTGACGCGCTCAAGCATGCCAATACATAACGAGAGACAACGCATGTCAATGACGTCTACCCGCGTGCGCTCCTCTGGAGTCATTTCCGCGGTAGGTTTTGGCAGTGCGCGGAGCGCACGAGCCGCCATGGGTGTTGCGCCAAACTCGGACTCGGCGTCATCGACAAGTCGCTGGACAAGAGACTTCAGATAGTATTTCAAAGTTGGAATTTTCGGCTCACCGGCTCCTCCTCTGGCTCACTCGGGTCTCGGAGCTCGTGGACAACTTCAACTACGACACGGATGAGGTCACGCTCATTGGGGGAGAGTGTCCTAAGTACGTCGAGGCAGCGCGCCACGAGGCCCTCAGGCAGAGCATCTTGCGAGATCATGTCACCTACGGAGGGTGTGAGTGGGCCGAGGTATAAAATGAACGATCACTTACGGATGAGCTGGAACATCTTGCGCCTTCCGATCTCGTCGGCATAGTCGAGGTTGACGGCGAGACGCATCATCTCGCCAAGAGTAAACTCGCGATCCATACGTGCCTCATCGCGGCGTGCGCGACGATCTTCTTCTTCCGGATCGTCTAGTATCCCTCCGCGCAGGAGGGCGTCTTCTTCGTCCTCTTGGAAGGCTTCGAGAAGCTCGTTGTACGCCTCGCTGATGCGGAACGCGAGTGCAGTCACGACAGGCAATACTGACTCAAGACGTGCGTTATCCTTCATAGTGATACACTGCTCAACGAACACGCGCGCGAGGAATGCTTTCTCCGGGGTAAGCGCAGTCCAATACTCGTCTGCGGCATGTCAGCAATGCCCAAGGTCACAGAAGACGAACCCACCTCCAAACTCGATATTATCGAAGATATCGATGCGCGTGGTAAACACACTCGTGAGCGCGTCCTCTGCGATCGTGCCCTCCGCTAGATCGAACAATGCGAGAAAGGCAAGCATGTCCTCCTGCAGGTTGTCAGCCTTTCCCTGTGCACCTTCCCGCACAACGTCGACCCATACTCCCATGAGCTTCCCGGCGGCGGTTTTGACGGCATCCTCGCGATCTCCAAGGCCGTTCCGCACGATAATCTCGCGCTGCGCGATCGTGAGGGCACGGGGGTGTGTAAAGCCGAGTCCGGCTCCAGAGTCGGGAACACAGTGAGGCTCGAGGACGGACGCGTAGACAAGCCGGCGTACAGTGGCATCGATGTCGCGCGTGCGTGCCAATAGTGGGGGCAATGTATGTGGGCCAAGGGGCAAGTTGACGAGTGCCGCACGGCGCACATCACTGAGAGAGAGTCAGCAAACATCGAGAGGGTGCGAAAGGACGAACGGAGAAGTGTCGTAAGTGAGCGTGTCAATGAGGACTTCGGCGATGCTGGGTTCGTCGTCATCGAGTTCGGATACATCTTCCGACGCAGATAGCTTTGCAAGCGCAGCGACAGCCTGCACGCGGATGGTAGGCTCCTTGTCTCGCACGCGTTCCATAAGGATCGAGCGCAGGGAAAGGTATTGCTCCTCGCTACAGTGCTGTTAGCTGGGGAATGAGGGCGTGCAAAAATTTACTTACTCTACTTCCCCAAGGTACAGTATCATATCTGCGAGACACTGGATAACGCGAAAACGGACGTTTTTGTCTTTAGCGGGGCAGCCACTGAGGAGGAACTTGAGAATGCGGGATACGAAGCGAGAGGTGGGGGTGTCATCGTCGTCATCCAGTTCAAGGGTCTTCCTCTCGTCGGCGACTGGAAAAGGTCAGATGTGCGCAAGGATGGATGGGGTGTGATTGACCTTTCTCGTTGATGAACTTGGTATAGCCCGCGAGGAACTTGACGATCCTGTCGGCGACAGTGGTGCCCTTCTTGAGGGGGAGAACGCGCGCTAGCATGCCAACAACAACATCCTGAAATTCGCGTTCACCGGTGAGCTTGAGGCTCTTGCCGTTCTGAACGGACTGAGTGATGGCGGCGGCATCGGTCTGGAGCTTGTAGAGAGCAATGTGGTTCTTGTGGTGGTTTGCGGTGGTAGACTGAGCTTGGTCAAATATTCTTGGGATAGCAGTGTGGAGGGAATCGAGGCGGAAGGGGGAAGTGGGAGCAGGCATGGTGGGAGGAGGAGGAACGCGTGGTCACGTGGAGATGGTGGCTGAGCTGAGGGGCCTCATGGGCCGGGCGTGTGCATCTTGACCGCGTCGTCATGTCCTCGACGTCCATCCGTCCGACGCCCGCTGCCCCCGACGCCCTGCACGTCGCCCCGTACCTCACCCACGTCGTCGCACACCACGGACAGCTCACCCTCATCCCCCCGCAGAACGCTGGCCGCATCCGCAAGGCCAAGAAGAAACGGCCCCCGACCAACAAGTCCCCCGACGAGGAGCCCCGTTTCACCACCGCCGTCCCTCCCTCGACCTCAAAACGCCTGCACTCGCCGGCCGTCCGCACTCGCAAGTGCGCTCCGCCTCACTCGCCGCCGCCTGCACCCCAAGCCCAGCCTCGCGACACCGCTCTCGATGGTGAGCACACTTATCGTGCAGATCTTCTTCTTCGCTCAATCTATGCGCAGGCTTCGAGTCTCCTATTCCAGACTACCCCCCACCTTCTTTCCAAGAGGCCATCTCTACCCCCGCCTACTCCCTCGCACCAGCCCCTCTGCCCGTGATTCAGACAGAACAGACCACTCCGACGTTGTCACCACGTTCCGATCTATCCCCAATCTCATCCCCCTCATCCTCATCCGGCACACCACTGTCTCCACATGACGACCGCCACGACTCTCCCACGGGCACGGAGGCATCAACCCCCGAGCTTGTCACCCTCAATCCCGCCCAGAAATGGGAGGCGGATCTCCAGCTTGGTCTCAATATCGAGGAGCGTGTTGTCCGTGAGTTTGAACGTCAACACACAGCTGAGTCTGTTTCCGCATTTGCCACCCCTGTCCCCGCGTCGCCCAGCGCTCGCTCCCGCCGTTGTTCTCACTGCGGTTCCGTCCGCCCTCGAGACTGCAGTGACGCTCACAGCACCAACGGGAGCATCGGTGAACATGACGCCCACACTCCGCGCAGCCTTTTTTCTCGAAGGAAGGTGCTCCGATCGATGGACAATCATGACACGACCTCCGCCCCTTCGTCCCCTACGTCCGCCAGCCCGACCTCCAATGTGAGTAGCCCGTGGGCAAGCAGCCTCACGCTCTCTCTCGGAAGCGCCCTGTCTCCCCACACCTTGAAGCGCAAGGAGAGTTTTGGCGTGCGTAAGCTCTTCTCGAAAGGCAAAGAGCGCGAGGTGCATTCTCCTTCAGATGAAGCTCTCGACACATGGGAGGTTGTAGACTCTTCAGAAATGTCCGCTGCTTCGCATACGCCTGGCCGCGGAAGCCCACAGTCCTCTCCATCTTCCTGTCACATCTCTCCACGAACAACTCCCATTAGAGCCAAGCCCATTCCACCACCGCCTCTCGCATTTGTCAACCGTCCCGTTCGCTCCGTTCCACTTTCTCCTGACACTCCCCGCTCGCCCGGCCTACTTTCTGCCTCCCCGGCATCATCTCGGGCCCCGTCACTTCCGTTTCCTCAAAAATCACCTCTATGTGGCCCCCCTGCGACGCCCACAGACGTCAAGCGCCCACGTAGACCCCCGCCGCCTCCGCCTGCTCCACGTAACGCCTCACTTGCATCGGCGCCCGTGACTGCAGCACCTGCGACGAGCACTTCCCCGTCCGTCGTTTGGCGGACCGGTGCCTCGCAGCTTGCCGATACTCGTATGCCGCCGGCCTCGAGCACCTCAGAGAAGCAGGTGGTACCCGCAGTCATCGTACGCCCTCCTTCTCAGCTCCAAAGTGCGCCCGCCTCAGCGGCGCTCACGCCTCGCCCTTCGCCCAGCATCTCGCAGCTTGCCTCTCCATCTCCATCTCCCGTGCATCGGGATAGCGCTACGAGTCACCCCACATTGCGAGTGACGCCTGTGGCATTCACAGACGCACCGTCTCCCACGACACCGACTGACCACCACTATCCTGGGCGACCTCTCCCGCAGCCGCCGCAGAGGATCCCGTCTCCACTTCCCCCGACGCACCCAGAGTTTTCACAAGTGACGGACTTGGACGTGTTCGTGTCACGTCTGGACGATCGCGTCGGAGACGGACGCCACTATGAAGTGCGAGGCTGCCAGCCTCTATCTTCGAGCGAACATGAGCTGACATTTTCGATATAGGATTATCTCCTTGTCTCCGACATACTCGGTCCTGCGCGCGCTCCTGAACCACAGGGAGTCGCGACGACACCGCTTGTGGGGCGGATCGAGCAGGAGCGGCGCCGTGTTATGAAGGATGGGCGAGTGAAGCTCAAGCTCACGCTGCTCGGGGCAGTGGTGGACAAGTGCGGGATATGCCTGTCACAATTCCGTGAGGCCGAAATCGGTGCACTTGGTGCAGCCTGTCAGCATTCGTGCGTGCTGTTTTCTTGCATCAATCTCTCCTCATATTTATCATATCTGTAACAGATTCCACGAGCGCTGTCTGCGTCGTTGGCTTTCGACGAACCGAACGTGCCCGCTCTGTCGTGCCGCGCTTTCCCTCGACTCCTCGCACCGTGTGTGATTCCGAGCACCCGGGCGTTCTCATAGATTCTGACAGTATCCCTTCGTACTATATTCCCACTTAGTTGTTGGTTCTCGCTCTACTTCGTGCTTGTAATCGTCGTGTATCTCGATGCTGTGTGTAACATGGACTACCAGGCAGGGCCGCTGGACATCCCTGCCAACCCTTTGACCAGAGTCGTCTTCTACTGCAATATGCGCCACCTTGTCCGGCGGTTAGGCCGAGCCGAACAATCGACGAGCGGAGCGAGTCGATTGTGAGGCGAGTGGATCGAGTAGAAGGAAGAGCGGGTGCAGGCTAATAGTCCTCACTGGGTAGTGAGGGGGGTTAAGAGGAACCGTAGGGTTGGGTAGGGGAGGATTTTGGCCTAGGTGAGGGCTAGGAGAGGCAGCATAGGTGTAGGGGAGGCGTAGGCTACATGCAGGCTAGGTGCAGGACACGCATAGCCTACGTGTAGGCTACCTTCTGGACGCACATCGGCACAAGGTTAGGAGGAGTGAGCAAAACCCGAGCGAAGCGAGGGTTTTGCGAACGACTGGTAGAAGGGGGGATGCCTGGGCGAGTGCGGAGACAGGGCTTGGGGGGTCCCAGAGCCGGCCACTGTTTCGCCTTTATAAGCTCTTCAGTCCGCTTAGTAACGATGGCGTGCTACACGTCAGAATCGTACAATACGAATATTGTAGTAGGATTTTGAAACTCGGTTCAGGTTACATGAAGGTTCAGGCTTCTAAAAAAGGAAATTAAGGCATGACATAAGCTAAAATGTCATGACATAAGCATGTTTTTACCCCTTCCGCGCATCTCCAACTGAAGATGTGTGGAGGCAAAGACATCCCGCACATCTCGAGTCAGAGATGTGCGGCATGTTTTTGGCTCCGCGCATTTCCAACTCAAGATGTGCGGCATAATTTTTGGCTCCGCACATCTCCAACTCGAGATGTGCGGAATTCCTTTGACTCCGCACATCTCGAGTTGGAGATGTGTGAGGCTTTCAGTTTCAGATTTTAGATTCGCAGTTAGTACAGTTCCTTAAAAAGAGTCTAACACTTGAAGGATCATAATTTGTACCCGGCTCATAGAATCCATTGTACACTAGATTCCAACTGTACATGATGATAATGGGAGACTGAACGGCGAGTAAGAATGTACAAATACCCTACTCTTCAGGGAATTCAAACCCTACCTCGGCGTCGAGCATCCCCAACCTGATACCATGGTACCTACCAGATGTAAGATCGTACAGACGAATAGTCCTCTGGAGGGCATCCTCCAGGCGTTGGATCTGAGACTCGAACAATGCCTTGTCTTGCAATACCACAGTCAAGACATTATAAAGGGTTTTTTGGCCAGAGTCGGGGTACATGCAGGCTCCATGTAGGCCAAATAGGGCGAGTGACCGCTTTCCATTAGGCAACGGAATGTTGGGTGCACGCTACATAGGGCATATGTAGGCATAATAGTGTAAGCACATTCCGTTGTCCAACGCAAAGTTCCCGATTTCTGAGGACATTGCGTCGGGCAACGGAAATGGCCAGTTGGAGCACATTCCGTTGTCCAACGCAAAGTTCGTGATTTCTGAGGACATTGCGTCGGGCAACGGAAATGGCCAGTTGGAGCACATTCCGTTGTCCAACGCAAAGTTCGTGATTTCTGAGGACATTGCGTCAGGCAACGGAAATGGCCAGTTGGAGCACATTCCGTTGTCCAACGCAAAGTTCGTGATTTCTGAGGACATTGCGTCGGGCAACGGAAATGGCCAGTTGGAGCACATTCCGTTGTCCAACGCAAAGTTCGTGATTTCTGAGGACATTGCGTCGGGCAACGGAAATGGCCAGTTGGAGCACATTCCGTTGCCCAATGCAAAGCTCCTGCCTCTTCCAGTCACGTGCTCAGAAAGCGTTCATCTGCACACAAGTCCTATCTCATTGGCATATTTTGTCAAAAACAAAAGGTTCATCGATGTACAGATAATATATACAGGGTGCTTCTGTCACCAAAGAAAGCTGGAGCGAAGCTGCAGAGCTTTCTTTGGTGACAGAAGCACCCTGTATATATTATTGCTGTGCATCGATGAACCTTATGTTTTTGACAAAATATGCCAATGAGACACCACACTTTGCGTTGGCACTGCATGAACGACGAGATGCGCTTTCCGTTGGGTGACGGAATGCGCGTCGGCAGGCTTCATTCCGACCTGCTTGCGCAGTGTGGATACGAAGCTGAGCCGCGGTCCATTAGATGATGGAATGCGGGTATTGATGTTTCCGTCGTCTGAGACATTCAATACGGCTTACCTTTCTTGGTGTTATTATTATCATTCCCTTACTATTGCTAGCTTGATAGGTTGCATAGAACAGGTATAGAACTTCGCACAGTTCATGGCTTCTGCATATGAATTGTACATGATGATAGAGCGAGACAAAACGGCGAGTAAGAAAGCACAAATACCCTACAGTTCTTCAGGGTAATCATATCCTATCTCAGGGTCGTCCACACCCAACTTTATGCCGTCCTGACCAGACGTGAGACCGCAGCTGCGAACTACCCGCTTGATGGCCTTCTCCAGCTCGGCAATACACCTGTCCGATGGTTTCTTGTCCGCGTACACCACAGACAGGACGTCATCGGGTATATCTTCGAGGTCAAGGCGGTCCCAGAGATCCTCGAGGACCTCCCGCCAGTATCGAATGAGGGCGCGCTGCCGCCGATGCATCAGACTGAGCACCATCCGCCTCTTCTCGTTATCGACGGTGCGATCGGCATCCGGACAGTCGCACAGAGTTTTGTACTCTGCCTCCGTGCTTTCCAATTGCTCCAACTCATCCAGTGTCTGCAGTGTAGCCTCTCGTTGGAGCTGTGCCAGCCAGGTGCACAGGTACAGGGCCTTTGCTGTGAAAACAAATCAGCATTGATGCTGAGGCCTGAGGGTTGAAGTTGCAACGTACCATATGATTGAGACATTGTAGCCGCTTCCTCGGACGCTGCATTATCATGGACAGTCACCCATCTGGCTGTAAATATATAATCAATGATCTGCTGTGAGTCGAGCACAAACCACATCTACTCACCCGTTATCTGAGCAAAGTCAAGTTCCATGATCCGTCTCGGTTCGGACCCGGTCCCTGACAACCTTCCGTTTTTCACGACTGGGAGTATATGTGAGAAACGATTCACCGTTCAGTGACATTCACATACCTGGAGCTGAGACAATGGACAACCTCGCAGAGTGGAGGATATCGTAACCGTCTGCATCACTGAGGTAGAATGGATCGACGAGCATGATGGTCGTCTGTGTGTCCCTTCTCTGACTTGATGCCCTTTATATATTATATCTGTCATCATTCCCGCGCTCTCCCGCCGATCCACGAGGGAGGGGCGTGGCAGAACGTGCAGCATGCATGGCATGCGGCATAATTTTTGGCTCCGCGCATCTACGTTTATATTATCGCTGTGCCTCATGTTTTTGATGAAATATGTACCGGTGCCACAGCATGTTGTACGACAAGCACGCTTTCCGTTGTGCAATGGAATGCGCATCGGTAGGCTTCATTTCCCACCTACCTGCGCAGTATGGACATGAAGCTGAGCCGCAGTCCATTAAACGACGGAATGCGAGTAATTGTTTCCGCGGCCGCATCACTTTGTCTGAGACTTTCAGTATGGTATTATTACCTGCTTGGTTTATCATTCTCTTACTATTATCACTACTAACTCGATAGACAACGCATTATTCATTGTACGTAGAATCAAACCTAGATGATACGCGAGTACAGCAGCGACGAGAGGCCAGCCCTAGCACGAGCAGGACTTGAACACATCTACTTGCGAGCCTTCTTCGGCGGACGCTGGTCCTCCTCTATAGGTGATCATGTATTCAATGTTAGCAAAGGAAATGAGGAGAATACACGAAAGGCTCACCGAGCGGCGGGGTGCGCTGCTTGCTGCTGCGCGATGCACCACTCTGCGAAGCAGAACGCACGGAAGACGCACTGGGCGTAGACATAGCTACCTTCTCCCATTTGTCCATGGAGCGTGTCTTGCGCGTCGGAGTAGGGGTTGCGGGTTGCTTCTTGCCTAAGATATGCGAATATGCGAAAGTAAGCATGAGTGGGTCTGAGTAGAGAATCGTCGTGCTTGGACGTACCGGACTGCTTTCGCGAAGGGGCACGGGGAGGGGCACTGACCGATGAAGCTGAACAAGGGAAGGAGAATCAGTGCGCATTACGTTCCACAACGGAAAGCGCCACGTACATAGGTCGAGCCCATCCGCCCAGTGCTGCGGGCCTCGAGATTCACCTACATTCATAATCATGATATTGTATGAGTGCGCATTGCATCAGGCAACGAAATGCGCACCAGTCGCCTCCGACGTCGAAGGACCGGACACCTTAGCCTTGCCTTTGGCTGTTGAGCCTTTGGCCTGTGGGGCCCTCGAGCCCTTGGCCGCCGCTCCCTTGGCCTCGCCCTCTGGCTTCGACTGCCGTGCAGCTTGCTTCTCGCGACGAGCGTGGACAGGAGGGCCGACCTTACGCTGCTGGGGCGTCTTGTTGGCGTCCTCAGCGCTGGCCTCAGCATCCTCGTCTTCATCCTCGTCATCGTCTCCATCCCCCCGCCTTCGCCATCAGCGTCGTCCCCAGTGGTATCCATGGGCTCATCGGCGCCCATCCCGTAGATGGTGGGATTGGGTGGCCTAAAGTACATTGACGAATACCACTATAAATTCGTAGTAAGCAACGTAGAGATAAAAGACCAATCGATCGCACATACCGGGAAAGTCCCTGTCGTGGCGGGGTCCGCCTTCGCAGGCTGGTGGTGGTATCTGTTCACTGCCTCGACTTCGTCTAGATGGAACACGGCCGCTGGTTGTCCCGCGCGGTGCGGTCGCGCAGTCGCATTGCATTGACGTCGAGTACCTGTGTGATAAATTTCAATCATTTATCAGACACAACAGGAAATACTAGAATGAGGTTACTTACCACCGCGAGATGTTTGACGACATTGTGCACAATTTCTGCCACCGTGTCTTCTTCACTCAAAACCGAGGGTTGTGCCCTTGCGACACCCGATTTCTCGATCATGCTGACGATGTGTTGCACCGTCTCGCGGTCGTCCCGCCGGCGGCAAAGATCTGCAGTGTCAGCAAGGTGCGATCTGCGTTCTCAGCTGCCGCAGTGAGAAGGGTAGGCGCGTCGACTAGCTTCTTAGTGATGACGATACCATCCCACCAGTCGACGTCTGGCCGAGTGTCGACGATTCCGCTCTCGTCTGCCATGGGGACCGGGATGCCATGGGACCACATGATAGTATGCAGCTTCTGTCGAAGCTGCACCACCGGCTCGCACATCAGTGCGCTGCGGTAGTCACACACAACGACGTGTTCTTGGACTGCTTCTCGAGCGACAAGCTTGAGGTCGCGCTTCGCACTCTTAGCAGGAGTGTCGGCCCAACGAATCTGTGTTGCCTCGATGACCGCGAAGCCGGTAGTCTGCTTATCCGCGACTTCACTGGAGAAGAAGCCCACATTGTCGTCTTCGTCTTCGTCTTCGTCTTCAGCGGGTGCGGCTTTCGCTTTACCCTTCTTCGGCTTCGGTGCAACCTTGCGTGCGCCCTTGCGTTTCGTGCTTCCTTGTCCGACGATGATCCGATGCATGTAATTGACGAGCGAGTTGGCCGCCCGTGCGGCAGAAGGAACCGCATTCCCTAGACCCGTCTTCTCCTGAAAAGACATAACGGCAGCGTCCTCGAAGGCTGCATCGAGGTCGGCTTTCGCGATCTTGCGCTGCAAGATCTCGAGTTTCTCAACTGCGGCGCATTGTATCTCCAACGACGCAAGCAAGTCCGCGCGATGGTACAAGATGCAATCGAGGACCTACCAATTGTTAGACGTGTGTATGAAGTCGCATAAATACTACAATACCTGATCTGCTGCAGCGTCGTCGACTTTGGGAGACCTCTGGATGTGAGTGATGATCCCGGCGGAGTAGTCATGGAAGTCAAAATTCTTGTGATTGGGCGGTCGTGCGTAGTCGACTAGCGGCTCGAACCACCGCGCAACCTGTGAAGAGGTGTGTCAGATTGTAGCAGAACTACGCATTCCGTTGTTCAACGGAATGCGGTCGCAATAGACCCGCATTGCGTCGCATGACGGACCGCGCACTGCGCACGCATCATGTGGGCCGCACTCCGTTGCACAACGAAATGCGCATGAGCCAAGAGACACGACGTACCTCCATGACTGCCCTGTCTACCATACAGAGATTCTCGTGCATGGCGACGAAGACCGACTTGGTCAACAAGGGTAGCGGCGCATATTTCTCATCCGCACGCTTTGTCAGTGAGAACGCAACTCGCCCAAGGAACGCCTCGAAGGCGTCGCGTTCTGTTGATCCTTCCGGCTCCTTGCTAGATTTGTGGAATGTTTTTTGCAATACCTTGATTACGGCCGTGCGATAGTTGACGATCTCCAGCGCGGCGGTCACATTTGCAGAACCCATTAGCAGAGGATTCGAGATGTGCTCCAGGAAGCATTCGTCGATATCGTCGAGGAGGCCGTGTGCTTGCCATCGCTTGAGCGATGGAGATGTGGGGTGCGCGAGTTGCTCGCGAAGAGCCCGACGTCCAGGGTGTTCCAGTGCGACCGCTTCAGTACGCTCCTTGTCCGTTAGGACTGCGAGAGGGAACCGTTCAACGAGGTCATTGTCGCGATATTTTTCCACAGCAGTCTTCATGCTTTCTGCTGGGCCGGGGAACGGGTCCAATGCTCCGAGCGACTGAAATCGCTGCTTCTCGGAAACCAACCACCTAGACATCAGCTACAAAGACAATTATATTAGTTGTAGGACCTTGACTGGGCTCAGAAGGGACCTACGCCACCGTGCACGTTGGCGAGTTGCGACGAAAAGAAGTTCGTATTGAATTTATTCATATTGCGGAAGTGGGGGCCTAGCTCGAGGAGGGTGATGACAAGATGGATCATGGGGCGAGACTTCATGATATGATTGTGAATGCTCGTGAAGGTCTTGTCCTCGAGGACCAGCTTCAGTTCTGCCTCGAACCTGCCTTCCTGCTTCGCGATGATCAGCCTTTTCATTACCTTGACGACTAGCTCCTCCGGTGTCTCCTTATACGCGTGCCGCCGCTCATTGCGCGAGAGGAATTCGCCTACGTTCTCGGAAACCAGGTCTGTCATAATAACATCATGAACGCACGTTCATCGAGTACCGCATTCCGTTACATGACGGAATGCGCTGTCCTCGGTCGAGGTTGTTGTGGAAGGCGCATTCCGTCGTGCAACGATACGCGGGCATTGCACTCACCGGCATCGTAGACGGCCACCAGCCAATAACCCATGGCCTCAGCCTTCTGCGTCTGCTCTGCGAGGGCTTCCGTGAGGGTCGCCTTCGCTTCCGCGCTGAGGGTGGACTCCTTCGAGGACTCCTTCGAGGACTTCTTCGGTTGGAGTTTCTTCTCCAGTGCTGTCGCGCTCTTTAGCGCAGCGTCCGCAAGTCGCTGGACAGCCTCCCGACGATGCTGGCCTCCCATCGCATTGATGCGGACGGGGAGGGGTTCCTCTTCCGCTAGTGGCAGCCAGGCAGTTCATTTTCGACGTCTGAAAGGCGAGAAGCGGATTGAGGAAGGGGACTGGCCAGGTCGAGCTGGCCCCGCCGCATCAGGATCGGCAGCGCATTGTTGTCCATGTACCGTTGTATCCCGATCTCTTCCATACTCTTCGCTAGTTTTGTCACCTCGGCCGAAGACACCGGCCTAGCGTTGTATTGGCCGAAGGTTAGGGCGTATGTCTCCTTGTCGAGCAGGTCGATGATTGCAAATCCGAGGAACGCCTTCTCTGCCTCGAGGGTGAGTACCTTGGCATCGTCCGCGAGCTCGTCGGCGGCCGCAACAGCCCTCTTCTAAGCACTCAGGTGAGCATTTCATTCCCAGTATAGCATGGCAGGCAGCTTACCTTGCCCTGTGTTTTGCGACCTTCCCAGCGTCCGCGAGCTCGTCGGCCACAGCGGCCTTCTTCTGAGCACATCATCTTGCGTGAACACTTCATTCACTATGTGGCACAACAGGCGGCTTACCTTGCCCTCGATCACATCAGGCCGTTCGTCGGTGTTCGTGCCACCCTCCATGCTTTCATCCTGCGTACGGTAAGTAATCGCCTTAAAGAACAATCAATGCTGGAGAGACTAACCAACACCATATTGTCCTCCTTTACATACAGTTACATGATTAGCTTACTGATCGTGACAAATGTCTGAATTCACTCACCGCCGCACCTTCCCGCTCAGGTACCGTAGATCCGGAAGCCTGCGCATTGCTTTCTGAAGTCGACATTGTGGTGGTGGTGGTGGTGGTGGTGGAAGAGGAGAGCGTTCGAATAGCTGTTTGACCAATTTATACGTCGTTCCCGCGAACCTGCGCCTCGCACATTTCTGAATTTATTATATTTACATTATAACTTTACCGAACAGACTGATTTACGCAGTCCTTGTATGATGATCTCTACCGCCGCTTTCCGTTGTGCGACGGAACGTGCCCCAGAATCCTCTTGAGCATTTCGCGATTTGCAACCCCGGCCGCGCTGACCGCCTAACGTTGCATAATGCAACATGCCCGAACATTAGCATATCCATATGCCATGGGTACTTCCCGAATACAAACGCATCGTGATGCTCCGAACAACCAGAAGACCTTTCACACTTCCCGGCTTCTGGGGTAAGGTTGACACTTATTAGCCATCAGCTTATGACAGAAAACGTCTTCAGCAATGTCCTCAATCTACATTTCAAGACAGGAACAACATCCAATGATACGTGCCCCGCGGCTAAGCTACATCGTCGGTACAATGACGCGCGCCTTCTTCTTCCTTCGAGATTCAGACGCTGAAGTATGCAACAACGCAGTAAGTAAACGGATGAAATAACCCATATGACAGGGAACTGACGAGACGGAGGGCTGTGCGGCATTATCGTACGCGCTGTACCAGAAATGGACGAGGACGCTTGAGATAGAACTTGCGCCGTCCTGGCAGAAGATGATGCGTTACGCGACTTTCGCCGCGTTGCGTTGTCCGACGGAACGCGGCTGGGTGGTGTCGGAGTATCTATCAATGTACGAGTTAGCCGCGTTCCAATGTCCAACAAATGCGCATGTTACAGTCAGAAACTGGATCCACTTGTCTATCTGAAGTGAAATAAAATATCAGCACGAGTAGCTGTACGACAGATGCAATCCGGTCACCGTCGTCATCCAACTCTATCTGGCTCCTGGTATATGTCGGCACGGTCTGGTCACCGTCGTCATCCGACTCTATCTGGCTGTGGGTATATTTCGGGATGTTGCTCTCAGCACCTGCCATGCCACATTTAGTTGGGATAAAATGAGAGTGAGAGTACTCACCATACATATCATCGTCATCGGAGGTGACGACAATTACATCCCTCACCGCTGCCCGAAAGTCGATCGTCCATGTCATCCGCAACATTGTCAAGGTCGTATGGATCATCGATATCGATGAGTGCTGCACCGCTGCCCGAAAGTCGATCGTTCACGTCATCCGCAATCTGTCAAGGTCGTATGGATCATCGATGAGTGCTGCACGCTGCCGAAGTCGATCGTTCACGTCATCCGCATCTTGTCAAGGTTGTGTAATCATCGATATCGAGGGTGCTGCATATGAATCGAACATGTAAGTATATGATGACGTCGGAGATGCGCACATACATGAGGTTGACGCAGACACTGGGGACTGTGCGCTAGTTGTCTCCAGCTCCGGATGTCCAACCGACTGCGCAGTCCGTTGTACAATGGAGAGCGGGCCTACGAGTGGATGCGCGGCAGGCTTTGGGGTCGAAGTGGTGGACTCGTGGTGCTTGGACATTGAACTGCTCTCTCCAAAGGGTTGGTATCGACGACGATGAATAGCGATCTGGCTATAATCTGCCTCACTGGACTCAATAGCGTCGTCGGCAAGGAGACCACCCGAACTGGGGATGGGGATCGACGATTCCCGGACACTGGGCGCTACTTTCCGGGGACTGGGCGACGACATGTATACCTCCGGATCCATGTCATTCTCCTCTTCACTGCTATGTCCTGCGTCCTAGATGGTCGCAAGTTAATTCGTCATGTATCCGATAACAACGAATTTCAACCTACGTTGTACTCATTGTACTCATGGGGGTAAACTGATAAGTTCCAGGGAAGTCGCCTTGGCCGCTGCGAAACCTTGCCTGGTCATCTTGCATCCGGGCACGATAACGAATGCGCCCGAAATTGTAGGACAGTGCCTGATGATATTTATTACAAGCACGATGGCATCGAGCAAAAGCATGCAAGCAAATGAAACACACCTGCTACGACCCGAGTT